>JAWNMS010000067.1:0-21506 GCA_035043785.1 Drosophila planitibia
CATTACACAATGTTGAAACCTGAACATGTTAAGGAAAATATATATATTTCTAAATGATATTTGATTATTTTTGAAAAATTGTTAATTGAATAAGTATGGGAAGCAAAGAATATTATAAAAAATAATGTATATTTCCCTTTATCTTCTATATTAACACAATGAACTTTAATTAATTGTTTGTATAAAATCAAAAGCTTATATCGGTTTCGAGTGCTACAGTGCAAACAAATTTCATTGCAATTTCCAAGGGTCGCTATCCGAACGATATCTGTGACACTTGAGCATCTGATTAAATTGAAAGTTTCCGCTGCAGGCGCAAACCAACTCGGCAAGTTGTCAGCCAAATATTGACAGCGAGTAGATAGATCAATGCATTAAGTTAAGTAAAAGTTTTTACCCTGCTCAACTTGGGTGGCGGAACTCAGGACGTTTGTGTTGTCTCTTCGACTCACCGCTGGGAGCCAAAAACTTTTAAAATCAAACTTGATTTAAGTTTTTCTTATCAACAAACAACCGGATGAACGGCGGTTTTTACGAATTGTCGTATATATGCTGGTTGAAATTCTGATAAATATGCCAATATATTGTTTGCAACATCTTGCTGCATACTCGCATTTGCTGTGCAGTTTTGGCTGACGCCAAATAAATTCCATCTAATCAATATTCATTACGACTTACAGCCAACGCCCAAACAGTTTGTAAAGTTTTCGCATTCAAAATTTATTGTTAACTCTTTTGCACATTCCCAGCCGTTTATTGAAAGTCGGAGAAATTGAGCGCGTTGAAGATACTTTTTAATTACCCCAAATGCGAAATAGTTGTCAGATTCCTTTTTGTCATTGCTTCTGCTGTGTATTATTTCAAGTGAAGTTGACTTCAATTACAAAAGAGCACTTAGCTGAAGCTATTTGATAATAAATTGATTATGACTTATCAAGGTGATTTCAGACTCTCAACGTAAAGTTTTATTTTTCCCACTGGCCTTAAGCGTCTTTGGGCTCAAAGGGTAAATTAAAAAATGTACGGAATTCAGGCAGACTGAAATGATGAAATTATGTAGCTGCAAGAATGTAAACTGAAATTACCAAGTATGCCAATATTTAATAACAACAAAGTGTTCAACGGCACTGTAGTCGAAAGTTATTTAAAGTAAAAATCACGTATGCGCACAGTCTGCCATCGATTAAGTTGACCCATATGGCGCAGAGCAACTTTCAATGCATACAAATGTTGCAAAAGCAGGCAATGAGCAAGCAAGGACTAACTTAAGCCAGTTGGCAACTAGGCAACTACCAGTCTAGTAGTTACAACATGCCAGATGCATAACTTACGCTTCAGTGGAGTCTCCGCAGGAGCGGGTGCCGGAGTGGGAGCTGGAGTAGTAACTTCAACTTGCATCTTTCCTTTCAATACCAAGTCCGTAGTTGTTTGTGAATTTGTTGTTGGCTGCGGATTGGATATGTCAACGACAGGCGATGAAGGCACTGAACTTAGCTCAACTGTTGGCAACAGAGCCGCGGCACTGGACTCCTCCGAGATGCTCCTGGAAAGGGAATAAGGATTAGTTACGCATCAAGCACTTTGTTCTGAATTGTTATCAGTTAAATAAATTGGTTCACTTTGTTGTGAGAAATTCAACTCAGGCGATTTCTTTTTTTTGCCACCACTATCCTCTTAGGAGTAAAGTTATCTATTCTGATTGGGTATTATTTAGTTAATTAATAATAATTAGTATTTACCTAATTGAGTTGGCTGCGCTGAGCGGTCGATGATGAAGTTTGGGTTTGTTGGAACGCCGCATGGACATGCGTCGCAGGAACTGCTGAAAGCTGCCACGACTCGTTGCCACCGCCTCCTCACTTGCTGGCACAGCCATTGCCACATCCCCAGCCGCCTCCATGGCCGGCGGCGATGAGGCATTTCGTGTTACGGGCGGATGATGCAGATTCTGTGTCGGCTGCCACGATTGAGCTCGTGGACAAAGCTCGGGCGGTGGCGTCGCTCTCCCACCTGTACTTGAATCGCCGCCATCCACACTGCTCTCCGCATAACTGCTGCAACTGGCGGTCAGCACGCTGCGACGCAACAAATCTCCACTGTTCGCGCTGGAGGTGGATGTGGCCGTCGCTGTGCTCACACCGCTCAGACGATGCCACGAGTTCCTCGATCTGACGCTGCCGCCACGACGCTGCAGTCCGGAGCGTCGACGTGGTCGCATTATAACATCATCCGCTTGGCACTCATCGATGGGCAGCGGCACATCGTAGATCAGATGCCGGGAGCCGTAGACACTGGCACGCTTGCGCTGCAGATGAAAGCTGCCTGCCGACTGCAAGCCCATACCACTGGCCAGCGAGAGGGACTATGGAAGCAAAACAGTGATTAATTTATTTAATACATAGTATGACTTTAAGTACAACATTTAAACTGATTCATTTTGGCATATGTTCAATCTTACAATTGGTAAAATAACAAATGAAGAGGATATATAAAGACGTGAACAGACACGTACGCGGCATCCATCGTGGCCGTAACAGAACCTTCCGAACTGATAGGATAATGAGTCTAGACGCATTTGCAGCAGTAAGGATGTACCTGACTAGATAATGTCCTAAGTAGGATAGGAATAATTGAAGATAGCTTTAAGATAATTTTGTTCAGCATTTTGACAGCAGTCTATGTTCGATGCTCTAACGATGCTCTTGGGATTTGGGATACACAGCATCCGTAGAGAAGCAACCATTGTTAAACAACTCAAATTCAATTATAAATGTATGTAGTTTGATTTCGATTTCCAATAGTATGTAATCTTATATATTTCATGAATAGCAATTCTCACTCATTTTTAAAAGAAACACTCTGTCGTGGGAAGCCTTTACTTCAAATCATACTTTATACTTGTATACCCTTTAGGTCATTATGTAAACAATTTTAATTGTGTAAACAGTTTCTTAACAGAACAAACATATTTAAGAGTAAATAAAATGCATGCATTACGTAGTTACATACTTTATTATTCAGAGATTCGTTAAACTGCATGCTAAGACTTGGAGTTGCATAAAATATTCAACTTACCGGTGGCAGCTCATCGTCCTCATCATCCTCCTCAACAGCATTGTTAAGGGCACTGTTAAATGACGTGGAGCTTCTGCCATCTCCGCAAATGGAATCCAGCTCTGAGCCATTGCATCCACCTGCTTCCGAAGTAATCGATATTGAGCGCTGCAATCCTAGTTTGCTAACATTCTTAAATAGTTTCCAGCGTTCCCGAGCCGTGCGCTCCGCACTACTATAAACAGATCATGGAAGATAAAAACAATATTGATTATAGCATTTGCAGACTTAGAAACAATGTGTGTAAATTATTATCGAAGGGAAAGAAAACAGAGAAATAAATATGTAGTCATAAAATGAAAAGTGCCAATAATTAATTTAATAACATAATTTCATGTGCCATTAAGTCATTGTATTTGGTCAATATATAAAGCACCCTTAACATTAATAATATAAACAGTAAGTTCCTTACAATTTGTTATAACTATTATTGCTATTACTATTTAAATTTCGCATTAAGTTTTAGATAGCTCGGATATAATTTAACTAAACGTTAATAGCCAAATAGAAACCGCATACGAATTTATTCAGAGCTGCCGATTCTGATTCTCTTCTTGATAAAAATATTTCCCAGCTCAACGAAATTTCTTTCAAACAATAAGGGAACTTTTAAGAAGTTGCTTTGTCGTAAGTTGTCTTCAAGTTGTCACTGAATACCATTCAGAGATTCGCACAAAAAGTGTGGCCCAAATAGAAAAACCAATAAAAAAATAGATATGCCTGTCGTACGTAATGTGCTAAGGATTGTTTCACTCTCTGCCCTACAAAGAGATAAGTCAATGACAATGCCTCATTCAGTCATGTTCTAATCTACAGCTACCTAAAGAAAACATACTCTACGCTTCTGTCATACTCACTTTTGTTGGTGGTCCTTTGCGTTTGCATTTGCCTTAGCAATTATTGAGTTCCATTTGGCGATTATTTGTGGCTGCTTTAGCTCAATGTCCTTATAACTGCCGCAAGCCTGCAGACGGCCATCTTTCATCAGAATTAACTGAAAGGTCGCCCAAATGAAACGAAAACGAAACGAAAGAAAATGAACAGACGAAAAAAATTCACAGCACTTACTAAGTAAGCATCTTAAATTAAGAAGTGATCGACTAGAACATAGCCTGTAACAAGGACCATACGAGTATTGTACAGATACTATGCTATGCTATGTAAAGTAGACATAACTAATCGATAATTAACATAAGCTGAAGTGTATCAACTATTATCAAGTGATTTCTTAATCCTTTCAGGACCATTGTCGTCACATGACACAGCATTAATTGCATTGGCAATTTTTGATTCATTATTTATTTGAATTGTTTATTTATAGCTATTTTAAAAATAATATTAGCTAAAATATTTATAAAGTCATCCTTTTTAAATATGAATTTTGAATTATTTTAATTGTTTGGCTGTAGTCATGTTAAGAATAATACGACCTTAAACGCCATACAATTTAATTCGAAACTGAAAGATATTGTATGTGTACGAAAATCGTTTGCTTTTAGAACTTTGCTGGGAAAACCCTAGTTAAGCAATTTAATTTTGCTTGAGGGCTATATGCAAAAAAGTTAGATAAAACAAGCAAAGAAAAGAGGTGCAGCACAAAAGGCATTAATTCAATTTCCAAATTTAAATTTGAAATTTTTTTCCATCTGCTATTTTTCCTTATGCGTCGTTGCAGTAAATGCTGCTGCTCAAATAATTGTGAAAATGTGTGTGAGCGCAAGGGGGACGAGTAGAAATTGTGCGGAGTGGAGTGGGAGCCAGCAGACCGGCAACAAATGGTCCTTCCAGGCAATTGCATTTATGGCCAAAAGGCGATAAATGGCCCCGGCATTTGGAGCGCAAAGTAACAAACGGATGCTGGTAAAAGCCCAGCACAAGCAAATAGTGTAGAGCCAAAAAGAGAAGAGCAACCACAGTCCAATTTTGAGCAGACACAACTCCACTGAAAACTGGACTGGACAGTTTGTCAGTGCTGAGATATTTGAATATGAAATGCTGTCTGACCAAAAGGGACTGCCACAATTTTTGACAGGGCCACTTACATAATCCGCCTCCTTGATCAACTGTAATTGCTGTGTCACCAGAATGATGGTGCGATTCGACTTCAAAAGCATTTGACGCACACATTGCTCAAATACATGGCTAGCCACTTCATTGTCCAGCGATGACAGCGGATCGTCCTAGAAAATATAATTACTATCACAGATGACAAAATTCAAAGTAATGTCCCACAATAAAATGATTATAATTTATATAATTAGCCTACTTTACATTTCATCATTGCAGCCTTTCGATAATAAATTCATTTCCCATTACACCTCGTCGTGTTATGAATCGAATAAATTAATTACATTTATTGTGAGTGTGAAAGTTTGTTTGCTTTAACCCCAGGCATCTGAATTGTCTTTGGTTCTTATTGTGTTCGAAGCTTTTGGAGACTAGAATTCATGGTGCTAACAGTTCGTCTAAATAAACTTATATTTTAAATTAACCTAGATACTGAAAATCATTTTACGAATTAAGCTTGACTAAGCAACTTCTGGGATGATCTTCGAAATAGGTTGCCAGCAATCTGCTCTCCAAATATGGTGACTATAGATTTAAATTTGAGACAAATATCTTAACAGCTCCTCTATAGATGCCACAGTGCAAGTCTCTAGTTTCTTTAATATCTGGTATAAAATTCTGATCTCCTAATTGTATTAAAAAAAAACTAAATTTTTATACTGTTTTCCATAAAAAATGCAAGTGAGATTTTAGTTCAAAAGTCAATAGTTTTTCTTTATGGCGAATACTACAAAATGTTTTCGTATCGCTTAAAAAAAGGAAAGAACAAAAAACAAAAGTTTTCATATTTTATGACAAGCCTTTCAAAATGGCCGTAAAACTTGTTTACCCAGCTACTTACTAAGTGCTGACTTTTTATAGGAAAATTTGAAGTTGAAACGTTACGAGAATCAAGAATAATCTGATGCACTCGCATAAAGTGCACTGAGGCGTCGGATTGGCTTGCAGTTAAGTCGACTACAGCACAGCTTGTTTCGACTTGTCCTTGTCCTTGTCCTAGTCCTTGGTGTTTACTTACTCACCATTATGACGACATTAGCCGATGAATAAATTGCACGTGCTATCGCAATCCGTTGCCGCTGTCCGCCCGACAGATTGATGCCTCGCTCACCGATTATCGTAAAATCGGCAGTGGGCATCAGTTCAATATCCGGTCTCAATGCGCACGCATCCAGCACAAAATCGTAACGCTTGGGTCGAAAAGACTCACCGAACAGTATATTCTCCCGTATGGTGTCATTCAACAGCCACGGAGACTGTGGCACATACGAGATGGTGCAGTTTCTATGGGGAAGGAATAATAAGTCCATATTTGTTATTGAATTTTGATAAAAACATAAATACACATTTACAGAACTAGTTCATCAACTTATTTTATTTATATCCCTATGACGTTGACCTAGTTTTATAGCATATTTTCTGCTAATAGAATACTTACTACAAGCTTGAGCTTATTGTTACTCCTCCTAGTCACTAATATTTATTCACTTTTATAAACGTGAAATAGGTGTTATTAATAACAAAAAATAGACATTAAATATTGACGATTATAACTTAAAATTACTTTCAAGCGTTTTCCTATGTGATACTTAATATTAAAATAAACTGGCGTTAATAAACTAAAAAAACTTATATTAGATTCGTTATATTAATTTAGTTCGATTTAATTAAATTTATTTTCCTATTTTTATCGTTACAAAACCCCAAACTAAGCAATATATTAGTAGAATTTCAATAAAGCCCATAAGCTAATTCGTGCACCACAAAAAGAAAATTATCAAATGATAATTTAAAATGATTAAAACATTTCATTGGACTCTTTCTAAACTGGTTTCGGAATTATGCTGATAACTTAGTAAGAAAATAAATAACGTTAAGATTGCTATTTGGCATAGTGAACTATTTCCATGAACTACTAGAAATAATTCAAGTGCCTGAAAATGTATTAGGTTGATATGAGAAATGTGTTTGGCCAAAAGTGAGCTAGTCCCCAATAACTTTCTCTCGTGCGCGTAAACTACATTTTATCTAAATAGCTCTTAAGCTACAAACTTTGATCGTTAATCAAGCCAGACATCTTTATGCCGGCATACACATAAATACACATATAGATGTTTACATAGGCATGTGTAAGCTTTTGCTTTTCACATGATATCGCTAATTATGGCAAATGCGGGTGACTTCAATTAATTAGCTGCAATTTAGTTAAGCCGCTTATATGATAACTTTCACCGTGTTTGGTCAACAAGCGCATAAGCCCCAACTTACACACACACAGCCAAACACACATACTTGTGGCTTAATTAAGTGACTCGCAGTGAAATGCACATAAGATGATTGGTTCTTCATGGCGACCGCAAAATTGCAAAACCTCAAACTTGTAAGGACCACTGTAATATGTCAAATCACACCGAGATTTTCATATATGCACGGTTCTGGTCAATCTTAGATCAATTAATTTACCATTATTGCATTTGCTATGGCCCCAATTTAAATTGATTCGTAGTATAGTAAAGGGAAATAGCCTGCTCTTTAAGTTAAGTAGTTTCGGCGATTGTAGCTGAAATCCAATCGGGTTCAACGAATATATCCTGAAAGTTTTTCTTATTTGTAACAATACTTTCTACATATACGAAAAAGAATTGAATTTAGATTAGAAATGATTTTTCTTCTGAGTGTACAAAAAAGTGATATTTACCATTGAAGAAATGTATTATATAATACAAAAGCAGGCAGTATTAAGTGCTTAATGTTTTTTGTTCTAACTTTTTTTTATTCATGTCCGACTTTTAAAAACCCGAGTGCAATGCGGCTGATGTTTAATGCGGCATTTAATTCCAATTTCATTTCAAATGATTTTATGTTGCATGTTTATAGAAAGATCAGTCAAATTTTTCAATTAAATTAATTTTTAAAATTAAACAATTTTTAATACTAAGATTTATACATTTTTAGCATTTTCAAGAGACTAAATTATGAACAGTCTATTAAGATTGAGGTGTAGGTGAACTTAGTGAATTTGCTTGCAGCAGCTGCTTAACACGGCACGTAACTCATATTACGTGTGCGCCCCGTTGACCCGTTTAAGCCAACCGCACATAGAAACACACTCACGCATACACGCAAGCATACACAGACTATGTGTGACTATATATATATATATACACACTTCCACATTAAATCACACTTTGCACCTCATATCAAGCGGAGCTGACTAGAACGCAATGTGGTTAGGCGTTCCTCTTTAGATGATGCCCCTGCCGTCGCCCTTTGTGGCAAGTCCGTATGCTCGCAACGTCGTTTCGTGTGAGGCAGCTGAAAATCACAAAACCGCTCACACTTAACAATCGTTAAGTTCACGAGACCCCTGCAATTCATACCACTATATACATGTGCAGTCGAACAATAAATTTTGTAAGCCAAAAGGAAAATGCACAAAACTGACAGAGGCAGGGAGGGACATAGACACACAAACACACACACACACACACACACACACACACAGCTGAACAACACAGACATTTATTACAGTAATTGAAATTATTGCACATTTTGCGTTTGCCAAGCCAAAGGCGAATCTTGGCATAGAGGCTGCACTCCCTTTTCGTAGCCTGCTGTGCGATTTCTGCTTGTTAAATGCATTTTTATATAGCCGCCACGCCCCCGGATTGTACGGCCACTTTGTCACAGGGGGCGATCAAAGGGGGCGTGCCCAAAGTGGGCGTGTATGCCGTTTCGTTTTCCTCATTTATTTTATGCGCACAAAATTAACATATACACACATTTTGTGATAAATTACTGTATCACGTGCTATGCCTGGAAACGACTCACAAATATGTTCAATGACTGCGTCGGCGACTGCAACTGCAACTGCAATTGCAAGTGCAACTGCAACGGCAGTGGCTTCATTTAATTTTTGCGTTTTTCTCTGTCCACATTAAGGGTGCAATTGTCATTACAGCTAAAAGTTGTTTCGTCTGGCCGTAAGTGCCACAAGTTGCATGCCACTGACGACGACTGACTGATGACTGTCGCAATTGTCCCTCAGCACTCAGTTCGCAGTCTTACTTTGCCTTTAACTTTGCTCGACACTGCAACAAATGCCTTTTAGCCCGTGCACAATACAATTCATTTAAGCTTGCTTAACGGTGCGTATGCGCGATGCGAGATGCGTGCTACATCATGCTGCATCCGAGTGTCTTTGTATGTACCTCTATTCCAAGCACTTTGAGTGCAACAGACTAGGCAATTAACTTTGTTGCTATCACCCATATTGTCTGGAATAATTAATGAATGCTGCTTAGCAGTATAAACCCCTTATTACCTTATACGCTAATTAGTTGTCACATTTAACATTTGAGAAGCGCCCTTTGAACTTTAAGCTGAGGCACTTCAAATTGGTATTCCCAAATGAAAATCTAGTAGGGTTGGCATTTGACTTACAAAATAACTACAAATTTAACATTTTACGAACCAAATCGCGTCTTAATTTGCAGTCAATAAATTGTTATTGTAAAATAAAAATGATTTTTATACACAGATATGATATTAAGAATTTCAATCTTCGAAATATAAATAAATAAAGCTATATTTGTCTGAAAACAAACACGAATCAATTAATAGAAGAATAAAAATACATTACTAAATTAGTGTTATAATTCGAATGATAAAAAAGACTACTTCTCTGAGACTTATATATTTGTATCAAAAACCCAAATTGATAGCATCGAATATCTACTAAAATGCAATGTAAATATAGTTTAGGTTAATTGCATATCTAATTATTCTTGATTTACCCAATTTTTTCTCTATACTTTTACAGCTGGTGTGCCACTTCCATTCTAATTTGTTATTTTTTTTGGGTTTGTTGTGGTGCACGTTGCTCATTTACCATTTAGCTGTTGGTGTGTCAGATTACGCACGTTTTGTTGTGTGCCCGCAAGCCAACAGAACGAGACAAGGACAACAGCCAGAGTCCTGCCAGCGCTGACACGCCCCCATGTAAATATTTAAATTATTTATGTGCCATTTTGAGGTGAGTCAACAACAGGCAGCCAGGCAGTCGAAGGCAGGCAGCTTACTGCTGCCACCCAACCCAAAGGTGTGTTGCCTTTAGTTTGTTTGCCCATCTACTGGCATTTAATTGCATAATTTCTGGGCTGCGCTCGAATTAATTAAATAACTGACTTGGGTACTACTACTATTCATCCAATTCTAATTTACTCGGAACTGCGAACGCCCGCAGCCCAGCATAGTAGTACATAGAACATAGTTTCAAGTGCATCTCAAACTTAAACAGCGCTCAAATTCGTTTTAGTTTGAATCAACAACAAAGGTGGGGGGCAGCCAGCAGAATGTTTAGCACGTGTGTCTGAAGGCGAAAACTCACACACACACATACACACACACACACACACACACACAAGTTCAAACCCTTTTCACACTCGGCTACATTTAATTAAAGTTTTCCAACTGCTTGTGTGTGTGTGTGTGTGTGTGTGAGTATTCAGCTTCTGACTTACACTTTTTTGCGTTGGGGCTGCCAATTTGGTAAAGCACACAAAGCGGCACTTGCAAGTTTTCTTGGCCTTCTACTGGGCCATAAATAAAATGCAGCAATAAGCGCTGCGCGTCTTCTGCTACCCATTTTATCCAATTTCCACCCGTTCACCCCCAACCTCCCACACCCACACCCCTATGCCTTATGCGCCCCTATATAAGTCTTACTCTGTATCGTAGCAAAAGCATCTTCAATAAATTTTGTTTTACCATCAGGCATGCAGTTACATACAAGTGTGTATGAATGTGCGTGTGTGTGTGTTTGTGTGTGTGTGTGTGTGTGTGTGTGTTACATTTCAATTCACAAGTTTCTCGTTTTTTTCGGTAATTCCCCGCCAAGTGAATTTGCCGACTTTTGGGCTGTCATTGAAATGCATTGCCATAATATGCGTTTTATATGCAAAAAAGCAAGCACTTTACATTCATGCACACATGTATACATATGTATATTAAATGCCTTGGTTAGTGCCAAAATTTATTGGCTAACTGACATATCAAGCAGCCATATGCGTCTCTCTTTGGCCTTTGTACGCGTTTTTCTTTGTACACATTTGGATATTAGGGTACACCAACTTAATCCAAATTTTATTTGATGGATATATGTATATTACATATCAGCTCAGCTCAATTCTTAAGCTATATTTACATGGTATATACATAATTTTGAATAATTTTGTGGATTTGCAGGCATCTCAATATAAATTAATATGTATGTATGATATAAGCCTATGGATAATGTATTAATTGTCTTTTCAAGTTCTCATTCAAATATTAAGGTATTTAAATATGTCTTTAGACAGAGATGCATATATATATATATATATATATACGAAGATATAAGAAGACTTCACTGCCGACAAGAGTGCATCTTGTGGCTCCCTAAATACATTACACATAAGACCCTCAATGCAAGAGTATAAAAATCACTCCAAAATCACAATGAACAATATATGAAAATAAGAGCTTGTACTTACTTGTGCCAGAACATATTTCCCGCAAGAAGTGGCATTTCCATGAGCAGGGCAGAGAGCAGCGATGTTTTTCCGCTGCCAGTCTTGCCCACAACGATGGTCAGCTTGCCCTTGGGAATGGCCATTTCGGGCACATGCAGCTGAACGTTGGGCAAGCGTCGCTGCGACTGCGGCTGCCAGGTGAAGAGACCATCGTTAATGGATACGGCTATGTCGTCGGACATTTTGAGGAGCAGGGAATCACGACGCCAGCTGTCCGTGTTTCTGGCCCGTAAAACTGAAAACTCCAACGGTTTTTCACTGGTGGCACCAAAGAGTTTCGGCGGCCGTATTGCAACATAGGGCGTATTACGTAATAGCTCGCGACGCTGCTGGACGAGTTTGTGGTGACCCAGCTCGTGGACAAACGATGGCTGTGACTTATCCTCCGTTGACTCACCATTGCTCTGCAGCAGCGGTGTAATCGGCTCCGATTGAGCTAATGGCGCTGGCGATGGCACCGCTGGAGCCTGTGGCTGCTGGTCGGGAATGCGAATGCGCAATGCCAGACGCTGTTCATTGAGTATATTCTCCGCTTTGGCGGTACGCAGGGTCATATTCGATTTCTCCTGCGTCTCGTACATGTCCAGGGAGGCGTCACTCTTACTCAATATGCGTGCCATATTGCGAATGCCCTCGAATTGCTTTTGAATCTCAGGCGCGTGCAAAAATCGCTCGAGGCGACGCGTGGACGCTCGAGCCGCAATGATGATGGGCACCGTTATGGGAAAGATCAGCAGTGGCACGGTTAACTGTTGAAATAGCGCCAGGGCCGCAAACAGATGGCTGGCATCGAAATTGAGTCGCGAATCCTGCGGCAGGCAAATGTATACAGCCAAGGTGACAAATGTTATCAGCACCGTCGAAATGTGCGTCAATATGGCTATATAAGTAGAGTAATTGATTTTCGATTAAATCACCTTCTGAATATGTAAATATATACATAAAAATACGCGTTTTTAATCTGCTTAACACTTACTCATTAGCGTCCAGTACATGGCGTCCTTATTGAGATATTTGAGCTCCTTTCTGCGTGCAGCTTGTATCTTTCGCAAAAACACCTCGTCCCAGGCATTCAACTTGATGATCTTAATGCCCACCAGGGTGTCGTGTATCTTCTTTAAGCGCTCATCGGTGTATTTCTAGTTGAGTCAGAAAGAAACAAGTTGTTATATTTTATTGTTTTTATTATTTAGGTGTTATGTTTTATTATAGAAAATATTTAATATGCACCTTAAATTAATATTTAATTTAATAATTAGCCTTCAACATTTTTTAGCTAATTGGATAATTTTTTTGGTTATTATGTAAAATGTGGCTAAATACAATGGTCAACATTATAGAACAGACATAATTTCACTTTAAATGTGTACTCGATATAATAAATAAATAATTACTCACAATCAGCCAAAATGGAAATTCAAACAATAATTGCACGGTTTAATATTTATACTAAATCAATAATAAATTTATATTGAACTCCGTCCTCAAATGAGATTTTAATTATATCATTATTGCATTTTCATTGAATTTAATTTTTGATTTTATTCCATATGAAAGGCAAAAGAAGCCATGCCTCAGATTTGCTGCGTAGCTATTTGCCAAACCCAATTAATTTACTTGAAATAAATTCGCAAAATTACAAAAGTCGTGCATTTATCAAGTTACAAGACAGCTGTTAAATGTTATACCAAACTTACGAAGAAACTCTAAGCATGCCGCAAAACCAAAACCACAAATTCAATTAACTGATGTTTACCAGCCAGCAATAACTTTGAATTGACCACAAATCTGTTAACAAAAAACTTTTTAATGAGCTAACAGCAATAACAGCAACTCGTCAAAAGTTCAAGGACTAAAACCCAAAGCAAATTCCTAGCTTGGAACATCAAAATAATGCCAAATCTAACGTTTTGGACGGCACAATAGCAGAATCTACAATAGCCAGTCAAATAAAATGTTATGCAATCGAATCCTGGAATACGTTGGCCAATTTACGCTAACCAATTGTTGTGCATTTCATTTACAATGAAATTAATTTCGTCCATTCTCTTGCACTAATTAAATTGAACCATCAGCCACAATCACACACACACACACACCCCAATACACACCACAATGGTCAATTTATTGCCTATTACTACTTACCGCTATCACTTCGGCATTCTTTGACATCGCACTGCCGATGAGAAACTGCAACGGTGTCATAATGAGAATGCACACAATGGCACCAATCACAGCACTTATGCCCAGCTTCAGGTACAGCAAATAGATGACCAGAGATATCTGCAAGGCAACATAAATATATCAAGTATGTATGTATGTATGTATGTATGTATTTGGGATTCCTGTGTTTAATTGACTTGTTTATGCAAAATTATGCAGTCACTGCAATATCAGTTGGTTGTTCATTTTGGTTGTGTGGAACGCAGCTATGATATAAATTTGTTGTGAGTAAATTATTTGGGATAATCAACATAATGATATAAAATATGTACAAGAAATGTGTACAAGAAATTGAATTTGAATATTTAAGATGTGTAAAATGGGCAAATGTTGACAATAATGAAGAGTTCAAGCATACAATAACATAGCAAATAAACCAACAGATTACAACTCAACACAGTGGCCCCAATTGCAAACCTGATAAAGGACAGATTTGTCGGCACAGTAGACGCTACAGCAATAAGTGAATCGGCCATATAAACTGGCTTGTTGTCGCTCCCCCCACCAGCTGGCAAATTCATACCGGTTTGTGGAAGCAACACATGTAAAATATATTCCAACTTATTGCAATATAAAGTTGTTAAAAATATAAAATTAGCACCTATAGTCTAATTAATCTTAATTATAAAGCGGTTTTTCGAAATTATCATCAACAACAAAAAAGTGACAGATGGTAAATAAATTATGCTTGCACTTTTTTAATCATTTTAACGACCGGCCAATTATAAAGTTTGAATTAAAATTAACATGGGTCGAAGAATGAAAGTGCAAATTTGAAAGAGTTCACTTGGTGAAAGATTAATAGGTTTGCATAATACTAAATGAGACTGAATTAAATTTATTTTGAGAAGTAGTACAATTATAAATTAACATTTACAAAAATCGATTAAGACCTGTTTCACAATTTCCGTTAACTTTAAAAGTCACAAAGGTGTTTAATTAAAATGATTTAACAACTACGAATCCCGTGAAATAATGGATTAATATTACAAAAACTTTGTATTTTATTATTTATTTATTTTTTAATCTTTGTCAATTAATTAACATAAGAAATGGTAGTATTCTGAATCGAAAGTGGACTGAGTTCATAATTCGCCCGTTTTTATATAAATTAATTACGAAATAAAGAATTTATTTAATTAATTAGAAAACTAACATGTTTGTTGGCCTGAATTCTTCAGGTTATTTTAATAATTTGGTAACACTTAAACTAGATTTAATAGCGATTCTCAATCCGGAAATTTAATATTGTACAAAAGTAGTATTTGGTATAATACTCTATGCGAAAATTATTGGTGAATTAAACTAAACCTGTAATCGATTAATGCAGAGTTTCCTGCTTATATACTGTAATATATATTATTCTTCCACAACATACGGCATAGAGGCAGAGGCAGCCTCCCAAATATGTGCAACCTAAATACTAATTAATTTTTTACACGATACACATTATGCTATGCGAATTTGCCTACATAGTAAATCCGATTTGGCCTGCATGCAAACTAGTAAATTATATTGCATCTGTTGTCCTGACAGTGCCACACAGAGCAGCAGCACCATCGCAAACAATAACCACCGCCAACCACAAATCCTAAAAACAGGCTAAGTACGAATGCGAGTCGCCCAAAACATTTACAAATCAATTTATGCCTGGACTTTACCTGAAACTGGAACAGAATCCTTGACCAGAGTAAATACAGAGACCGTATAGCTAATTATGCAGTATTTGGCACACACGTACACAAACACACACACTGACATTTAATACTCATTAATTATGCGAACTTGTGTGTGTTTGTGTGTGTGTTTGTGTATTTGTTTTAATCATTAACGAGTTTGTTCAATAGCACAAAAATCGCCGGCCATAAACTAAGTATAATTATGTATATATGTACGTATTAAATAGCCGTGCCTAAATATTTACACAACGCTTGCAAGAACACATTTTAAATGCCAAAAGCTAACAGAATTTGCATACAATTTGTAAGAAATTGCACAAATAAAATACAAATCAAATGCATTGGCAATTCCATGAGATAAATGTATGGTGTGTGATTAAAACCATAAAACAGCAAACTGGCTGCAAGTGTTATAAATAAGCTTTGAGTCGCACACAAGATGCTCGTAAATTAGATTTGATACGAACCTTGAATGGTATTGCCCATGCATAGTGAGCGATCCAAAAGAATTGCATAATATTGAGAGTGTCCTCCGTCATGTGATTAGTGATGGCGCCAATGTCACTGAGGCCTGTGCGGAGCAGTCCAAATAAATTACATTTTATATTGCATGTTTGGGCCATCGGAAATTAATGTTAGTCCACGAACATAAAAGTTAAGGCGGAAATGGGAGATCTTCAGTGTAGTTCTTATGAGAACAATACGAAGCAATTTTACAGACTTATTTATGTTAAAAATAATAACAGCTTAATTAATTAATTGCATTAACAGTGAAAATATTCAAGTTTATAGGTCATTTAATGTCAACTACTCAAAATATCTCTACTTTTTTTATTTATATATTCTTCAAATTCGAATGAATTAAAGTGTGTCTGAAACTGTATACATTTCAGAAAGGATTTTTTAATGAGGGTTTATGTCTCTACTTTTTACAAATATCAATATCTACAAATATCTATTATTAAGAAATTCAGAAAAACAAGAAATACTTTCTAGCTTTTAAGGCGATTCTCTCTTTAGTGCTCTTTACTAACGTGCCAATTTTTATTTCTGAGTGTAATTAACTTTTCGGTTAAATCAAACCACTGACAACCTATATATAAATGTCTGGCTACCAAATTGAATTCTATTTTCGTCATAAAACCTGTATATCAATAAAACCAAATCGAAAAGCAATTTGGCTTTACCGGAGACTAAAACTACTATAATTGCAACTAAAAACAAATCGCTATCCAGTTTCAGCATACAAAACAATACAACTGATGGACGCCCAGAAGAGACCATGCCCACTTAAGCCAATTACACGTGGAAAATTGGTCAGCTGGCTGGCAGCCGAAAACACTTCAGCCGTAAAACTTTCAATTAACACCAAACGCACATTTACCTCTGTCAAACACGACTGAGTTTGATATAAGGGCATAGAGGATAGGATAGGGGTTTAGGGATTGTGACATACGGGGGTTGTGAAAGGAAGTTAGCAAAGCCAAACACTCACCGCTTGAACTGCCCGTTTGTTGTGATGTGGCTTCCACCTCTATGGGCGGCTTATCGTTGGGTGTCAACCTAGTGTTGTCATTTTGTTGCACAACAATTGGAGCAGCGGCAACAGCAGCCGCGTCATCATCATCATTAACATCAAAAGCGCCATTGTTGGCACAACCGCTGCTGGCATTTAGAAGTAAAGTTTTGCGATAAATTAGCCCTGTAGCGATGTTTTAATCCTGATGCTCCGTCATATTGAGCACATGCGTGGAGGACTGCGACAATGCGGCCTGTGCCAATGCAGCCAGAAACACCATCCAAGCAATGCTCCAGCCATTTGTTAACAAATCCGACCATCTGGCATAGTAAATTCTCACATCGCCAATGCCGATACCAAAACCACCATCATCATCATCATGATCATAGTTGTCATAGTAAACAACATCTGTGGTCGCATTAGGGCCACTCGTTGGCCCAACTCCCGACTGTATTGATCCATTGGCTGCAGCCGACTGTGCTGCCGCATAGAGTCCTTCAATGTACTGCACTATTTGCTGGATGGCAAGTGGACCAATCAGTGCAAATAAATCGCCGGTCAACTTCAAAATGCCGCCTAATGCAAACATACGCCAACTGTTCTTCATATAACAATACCATAGCGATGGGGGCGAACTCGATTTTTTCTGTAAGTGGATAGATAGTATAAAATGAATATGTTCCTTAAGATCTTAACTGTTCTGAGATTTCTTTTGGAAAGTATAAATATTCTGTTTAAAAAAATGTATATTCTTTAATAATAATATTTAGCTAATATTTAATGAATTGCCAATATCTTGCATTTGTATAAACACAATGATTTTTACAATTTCTTGATGTGCCCTTTGATTTGATGACAATAAAAATATTCTCAATAATAAAAAAAAGTCTTTTTTGTTCTATTTTACTGCGCAAACCATTTGTAAATAATGTATAATTTAATGAATTAATCAATTAAATGTTCATGTTCTATTCAATCAAATATTCCAACTCATTAACTATCTTTACTATAATGATACAAATATTTTTGAGTCGTGCATCTCAGTAACTATTCTTTTAATTACTTTTCAATATTGATGGCGAATTGTATTTGTATATCAATAAACACTAAAATGAATAAGTTCGTTTGGTTCGCTTTTGCATTCAATTCAATGCTCGCTTTACACATTACGCATACGCCGCTTGGTTTGTATTAAGAGCAATAAATAAATTAAATAATTAATGCCAGACATTTAATATATCCTTCGGCTCCCTTTATAATTTACACGCTCAGCTGCCATTTTGTCATTAAAATTGCACACAAAATGCGGCAAATAAATTAACATTGAACAAAAATACCAAATAAGAACGTTTAACTAAAGGCTTTATTTCGACTGGCTGCTATCCTATTTTTAAGTTAATAAGTTGAAAGTTGATAACGAAATGATATTATCATAAATATGTATGTATGCCAGGAATCGTATAATTAATAATAATAGTCTTAGCAGTTAATATTGATTTAGAACAAACAAAGACAGATGTATCCTTTTGACTTTAGCATACATCATACCCGTGTTTCGTCATGTTGTGTTCAAAGGGCACAGTTAAAGTAAGCAAACTGACAATGGCCACACTTTCACTTTGTTATCAAGCAAATGGCCGCAAGTCTGCCTACATCTATATATATATTATTTGTACATGTTTTTAATTTCCATTAATAATTTATAGCCCTTATCCTACGGCGACGTTGCATTTAAATAAATAATTAAGCAATTTGCGTGTTGTGCTTTTTGCAAATTAAATACAATATTTTCTTAATGGTAATTCAAGAGAATCAGTTGGCCAGGACAAGCCGGAAAGAAGTCTCAATTGTAACCGGTTTTTGGCCAGAGGCAATCAATTATTTAATTTCTTTTGTAAATGTGTGCTTTTAATTAAATGCACAGCTCGTTGTAATGGGTTAATAAATAGGTCATTATGCTTATTCATAAGTGTGTTATATAATTAATATGATTAATAGCACAGCGCAAGTACCTTAAAATTACAATAAGATCGATTTAAAAAAGCATTTTCCTTTGGATTTACTCACCACTTTCTCCGTGTATATATAGAGAAACCGATCGTAATGTGCTCGAGCACTATCTTCTAAACGCATATGTCCCAGATCTTCCAGTTCGAGTGGTTCCTTATAGCCCAGCCACAGAAGCGATGTCAGCCACCAGAAACAGCTCTTTGAATAGAATGTGGCAAGCGTATGCTTATAGCCAATATGATCATAATCCTCCAGGTAATCGTCTCGATAGCGCTGTTTAGAATATTTTAGTATTTTAGGATTACGTAAGCAAATTAAGATTTAAGTTCTAGCTTAAGAATAAAGCTTGCAGCTTGAAGTGACAGCTCACAAAGTTTGTAGTATTTTTTTTTTTTGCTTTTCTGCGCTTTGCACATTTCATGACCAGAAGTAAACAAAGCTGTGAGAAACTAGACCATAACTCAAAAGCAACTTGGCAACTGGTCTTAAGTCCTCCGAGCGAATTTAACCGTTTTTCCCCATTCACTCCCGTTGCCTAGTGCCGCATGCAAAATGACAAGTTAACATTTTGTTGCCTCGTGGCTAGCGTGTGTTACTGTCACTTGTAGTTGCTAACGCTGCACTTAATCTCGGAAGGTTATATTAGCAGGCAAAGGATAAGAAATTCGTGATGTGCAATTAGAGTTACTCACACAATTAATTGGAATTGTAAGAGTATTGAAATTGTTCTTGGCATTCGATAAAATTCAAATTAGTATAAAATTAATTTTGATTGCTGCTTTAATTTAAAAGTAAATGCTTTAATTATGGCAAATATAAATCCATTTAAATTGACAGTAATTGTAAAAAATAATAAAATAGTATCAAATTCCATTAAGCAAGTAAATGTGATGAAAACCTAACTTCTGATTACTGTAGTGGAGAAGTATCTAGAACTTGAATGGATTATGTATTTACTGCAGTCTAGCAATATAGTATATTATTATTATACAAATGTAATCACATATCTGAGCCACCATTTATATTTTTGTACAGGGCATTTTGTTATCTCTCAACACTTAAATCTTATTCTCCTCGTTTCTTTTCTTTTCTTTTTTTGGTTGTTGGTGTTGTTTGTGGAATGCAACACGTTTTGTGTACTGCTCAACGCCTTAACAATGGCACTTCGTCTGGGCAGACTTTTGGCCTTTCTTTTGTCAGTCTTTTGAGTTGATGCTGTTGCTGTTTCTGTTGCCAGTTTTGTCAGCTGGCATTTGTTGTGGGATTTGTTGCACTTAAGCGACTCTAAAGCAGTCGTTTTGTGGTACTCGACATGCGGTCAAGCACCAACGCCTTGAAGTATGCATGCGCTTTGGAAAACTGACATAAATAAAATATTTGCTGAGCGCAAAATGCTTTGAGAGCAGCAAATCTGCGCTTAACCTCAATTAAAATGTAAACATATTAAAATCCAGCTGCAATTCCTGCACTTGCCACTCCATCCCACAGCCACCCCCGAGCAATGTTAATCCCCTATTAAATGAAATAAACCTTTTGCATTGTCATTGTGAGGCAAGTGCTTTACTTTCTCCTCCTCGTCTATTTGCTCAGCTAATTTAACGCACATCCTCTTTCCTGCCCAAAATGCAAATGCAAACTGCACTGAAAATCCCCGGCCACTCCACTTCCAAACCTATTTCTTCTCTGAAACACCAACTCACACATTTATTCGCCTAACCCAACATCCGTTTTAAACAACAACAACAATATCAGCATCAAAGTCCGCATCCGCCTTGCAGCAAGCCCTAAAAACATTAGGGTAACTCAGAATCGTACACATAAAGTAGCCACTTACTTATTATCTTAAATAATCAAAAAAAAAACATACAATTATCATAGTTAACCCTTTTGTATTTTATTTTTTAATAAATAAATAAATAATAATCAAATTCGAGTTTAGTACTTATTACTTATTGCACATCTGTAAAGCTAATCTTTGCTTATAAAACATTAATTGCTTAATGTCGGCGTTATCTAATAAATAATAACTAAGATGGAAATTAGTTCATTTTGATTATATAGAAAGCTCTAATAAGTATACAGCGTGTGCCGCAGTCGTTGAGCAAGCTCAATTAATAGTAGCCCTATCGCAGTAGTTTGCATTTTCAAGTTTGCGCTTAGCGTTGCATGGCATTATTTGTTCAGTCCCCGGCTGGCATTCCCATTTTACAAGCAGCGCACCACGGCCAACGCCGCAAACTGGCTTTACTAAAATTATGCAGTGCATAGCGGCAAGCAAATTAGGTTGGGTCTTCTCGAAGCTTTCGAGGAGTGGCGAATAAA